>JALXFT010001685.1:0-39999 GCA_023376895.1 Aspiorhynchus laticeps
TTTAGCTTAGTTCATGTATTTTAGTAAGATAGCAAATAAACTCTTGTTTGATTTATAGAGAAGTGTTCTGTGTTCTGTTGTGTAATATTCAAATCAAACTTTGCCCAGATTACGTTACCTATGCTCATAACTGTCATAAGGTTATTTAAATAATTCTGTATTATTATATCGTGGCCACGAGAATAAACAGAATTTCTCAGATATACTGAAATCTAACAACTCGCTGGACGATTGTTAGATAAGGTATAAGTTGGACGATTTGATTAATACCAATTGATCATATCAATATCAGATCGTAAGATTCCCTAAAGCTAAAATAAAGCTTAAACCAAAGAGCTAAATTAAACAATGTATTGTTTATAAAATTATTACAATAATGAAGCACTGAAATCAAAATATCACAAACACATCTCAAAAGCAAACATTTGCAACACCTTTTTCCATAATATTATATGAATCCTAAATTCAATACTTCAGACCTATGTGCCCTCTAGAAGCTTGCGTTCTGCAAGTGAATGTCGCTTTATTGTGCCATCCCAAAGAGGCACAAAATCACTTTCACAGACGTTTTCATAAACTGTTCCCATCTGGTGGAATGACCTGCCCAACTCAATCCGAGCAGCTGAATCCTTAGCCATCTTCAAGAAACGGCTAAAAAAGCATCTCTTCCATCTTTATTTGACCCTCTAACTCTAGCACTCTCTATTCTAATTCTATTTTATCAATCTGTCTTATTTTTATTTAAAAAAAACACACACACTTGACCCTCTATCAACTGCATATTTATTCTGTAACTGCTAGCTTTTCTTGAAAAACTAACACTAGCTTTCTTTTTTCTATTCTATCTACTTGTTTCTTAAAAAAAAAAAAAAAAACTAGATTTCTTTTTTCTATATTCTATCTACTTGTTTTCTTTATAAAAATATGTATACAGTATATATATATATTAGGGATGCACGATATTTATCGGACAGATAAATTATCGACCGATATGGGTGAAAATGACGTCATTTTTATTGCTCCGATAAATAAATGAAATCCGATAACTAGATCCGATAAAGTAGCTTGCTGGTAAATCAATCAATCAGTCAGTCTGATTTATCTGAGATTCATCTGCTTTTCGAGCGCAAGTGACTCTCAGCTCGTGTCGCGCTCATTATGTCATCATCTGTGAACATGTCTTCGCCTGTCTGGAAGTTTTTCTCGGTGGCAGAGGAGGACAATGCCATTGCTATTTGCAACGTATGTTCAGCAAGGATTCTGAGAGGAGGAAAAAAGGCATCAGGTTTTAACACAACAAATCTTATATCTCACTTGAAAGGTCGTCATCGTGGCGAAGCTGTATTAAGGGACTTTAAGCAGCCTCCACTGTTGGAACGGCAATGGTATTCCAACGTCATATTGTGCGTTCGCGACTTCAACTGCTACTTCGTGGCGTTCTACTGTAACCGTCTACTACGAGAGAACAGCTGCTTTGCCTGCATTCGCAGCTGTTGCTTAAAGTCCCTATATAACTTCCTCATCCTCATGCACTAAAAATGTTGAATAGATTCATTTCTTTATGCATGAAATACTTGAATATAAATTTGTTGTTAATGAGTTGACCGTTCGCAAAACCCGCCCACCCTTAGTTACTGTTGCTATGCCCGACATACAATGCCGCTCTCACACTACACACATGTTCTCACGCAGTGAAAAATACATCGCAGAGCAAAGAGGAAACTGACAAAACACCGACAGAAAAGACAGAGCAGGTTACTTCTGGTATGAAACAAGGTCTCAGGACCCTCAGCTTTTAAACTGTGTAATTTTTAAATAAATTCAAACAATAAATACAGTTTTGTGGCTCTTTAATGTGTCGTGACAGATCACTGTATTGCCTCAGTTCAAACACGTGAACCGATCGTCTTTTCATATTTACTTAAAGCACGAAATGAACATGAATAAACATCAGAAAGTGTTTTATTTCAACCACGGAACACACCATTTTTCAAGTTTAAATCCACAGAAGTTAATGTGCTCTTCTGTCTGATTTGTGGTTAAGGCTAGAAGGGATACAGCTGCGGCTACTGGGCATGCGTATTTACATATTTTCCAAGCCAACAATATAACGTGAAACCTATGAAAATGGTTTTAAAAAGCACATAGCGCCGTAGTTTCATCACTTTACAGTGTCGCAGTGACGGTCAGTTTTTGCAGTAAAGTATCTGTCATAGTTTAATGAGTGGAAGATGACATGAAGCGATCCGAGGTTATAGATGCATTGTAAACAGATGAGCGCACATGTGCATATAAAGCTCTCGATCGGGGCTAAATTCACGGGATTTTGTCCACAGAATGATAAAAGCACACATTTTAACATATTATTTTATTATTTCACACTCAGCATTTAACTTTAGCGCTGCAAGCAATGCATTGTTATGTGATCGTTCAGAAAATGAAGAGAAGGATTCAATGGCGGATGAACAACCGGTTTATTAAGCAGAATGAGAAAGTAGCAGGTGAAATCAGAGCTTGTGCACAGCGTGGATGGAAGACGGGCGCAGGGACGCAATGGGCAGCAAAGTCCAGTCCTGAGGTCCACCGAAGTCAGCGAAGAGACCAGTAAATCCAGAAACATGCCAGGGGTGAAGACAGGAACACAGAGCAACACTGACGATCTGACAAGGAGAGTAGCGTTAGCAGATCTTAAATAGCCCCCAGTAATGAGACCCAGCTGGCGCTGATCAGCCCGTAATCACGAGCTCAGACACACCCACTCACGCAACACACCACACAGACAAGCATGAATGAGACAGTGACTCCAGCAACCGTGACAGTACCCCTCCTCCTAGGAGCGCTCCCAGCCAACCTTACCCGTTGATTGTAATCATCAATAAGGGAGTGATCCAGAATGTCCCTGGCAGGAACCCAACTTCTCTCCTCCGGACCGTAACCTTCCCAGTCCACCAAGTACTGGAATCCGCGTCCCCTCCGCCTCGAGTCCAGAATACGATTTACCGAATACGTTGGTTCCCCGTCTACGAGACGCGGCGGTGGGGGAACCGGGGCAGGCGGATTAAGGGGTGAACGAAAAACGGGCTTTAATTTAGAGACATGAAACACGGGATGAATTCTCCTGTACGCCGGAGGGAGTTTGAGGCGGACTGCCACCGGACTAAGGATCTTGGTGACAGGAAACGGGCCAATGAATTTGGGAGCAAGCTTATTACAGACGGAACGGAGTGGAATGTTCTTAGAAGAAAGCCACACCTTTTGACCAACGACGTATACGGGAGGCCTCAACCGGTGGCGATCGGCCTGAGCCTTAGTGCGCGCTCCCACTCGGAGGAGAGTCTCACGGGCTCTTCTCCAAGTGCGACGACACCTCTGGACGAAGGCGTGGGCAGAGGGGACCGCGACTTCGGTTTCCAGACTAGGAAAAATAGGTGGCTGGTAACCTAAACTACACTCAAAAGGCAAAAGGCCCGTGGACGACACTGGTAACGAGTTATGTGCGTACTCAACCCATGAGAGGTGCTGGCTCCAGGAAGCGGGATTCTGAGTGACCAAACATCGCAACACTCTCTCAAGATCCTGGTTGGCCTGCTCCGTTTGGCCGTTGCTCTGAGGATGAAACCCAGAGGACAGACTGACACTCGCCCCCAGTAACCGACAGAACTCTCTCCAAAATTTGGAAACGAATTGGGGTCCCCTATCGGAAACCACGTCCATCGGGAGGCCATGAATGCGAAAGACGTGATCAACGATAGTAACCGCTGTCTCCTTGGCAGAAGGTAATTTGGGCAAGGGAATGAAATGGGCCGCTCTCGAGAACCGGTCCACTATGGTCAAAACGACCGTGTTGCCCTGGGAGGGCGGGAGGGCAGTGACGAAATCGAGCGCGATGTTGGACCAGGGTCTCGAAGGGACCGACAGCGGTTGAAGTAACCCTTCCGGGGGTCGATTGGAAGTCTTACCACGAGCACAAACTGAACAGGCCAAAACAAAATCTCGGATGTCACGAGCAATGGAACTCCACCAGAATCGCTGTTTGACCAGAAACCTGGTACGATTCACTCCTGGATGACACGCCACGTTGGAGCAGTGACCCCACCGAATGACGTCGGACCTCAATCTCTCCGGCACAAACAACCGACTTGGTGGGCACCCGGGCGGAGGCGTTACCCCTTCTAAGGCTGTACGAACCTTCGATTCGACCTCCCATGTGAGTGTAGAGACCACCAGTCTCTCAGGTATAATACACTCGGGAGTGGACAGGCGCTCTGAACGATCAAAAATGTGAGATAACGCATCGGGTTTGATGTTTTTGGAACCCGGACGGTAGGACAGCGAAAACTCAAAACGACTGAAAAAAAGTGCCCACCGAGCCTGCCTGGAGTTAAGACGTTTAGCGGATCTAATATACTCGAGATTCTTATGGTCAGTCCAGACAATAAAGGGTACCCCCGAACCCTCCAACCAATGACGCCACTCCTCCAAGGCTAACTTGACTGCCAGCAACTCTCTGTTACCAATGTCGTAGTTACGTTCGGCGGACGACAAACGATGAGAAAAAAATGCGCAAGGGTGCATCTTGTCGTCCGAGGCGGAGCGCTGGGAAAGAACCGCACCTACCCCCACCTCTGACGCATCGACCTCCACCACAAACTGACGTGTGGGATCAGGGGTAATGAGAATAGGAGCTGAAACAAAGCGGCTCTTGAGGTTGGTAAATGCAGCCTCAGCTGCATCAGACCACCTGAACGTCGTTTTGGTGGGGGTCAAGGCAGTCAGAGGAGCGGCTAGTTGGCTGAAATTGCGAATAAAACACCTGTAGAAATTGGCAAACCCCAGAAACCTCTGCAGGGCCTTACGGGAATCTGGGGTTGGCCAGTCCACCACAGCCTTAACCTTGTCGGGATCCATGCGCATCCCATTGGACGAGATGATGTAACCCAAAAATGGAACTGACTGTGCATGAAACTCGCACTTCTCCGCCTTGACAAAAAGCCCATTCTCGAGCAGCCTCTGGAGCACTCGCCTGACGTGCTGAACATGTTCCTGGAGAGAAGAAGAAAATATCAATATGTCATCCAGGTAGACATATATGAACTGATCTACCATGTCTCTCAGCACGTCATTGACGAGTGCTTGGAAAACCGCGGGGGAGTTGGACAGCCCGAAGGGCATAACAAGATATTCAAAGTGCCCCCTGGGGGTATTAAACGCGGTCTTCCACTCATCCCCCTCCCTAATGCGGACCAAATGATAAGCGTTACGCAAATCTAATTTACTAAAGATGGATGCTCCCTGCAACCACTCGAAAGCTGAAGACATCAACGGCAAAGGATAAGTATTCTTTACCGTGATGTTGTTCAACCCTCGATAATCAATGCAAGGTCGCAGAGAACCATCCTTCTTTCCCACGAAAAAAAACCCTGCCCCAGCGGGAGAAGAGGAAGGACGAATGAGCCCGGCTGCTAGAGAATCAGAAATATATTTCTCCATGGCCTCCCTTTCTGGAACCGAAAGCAAGTATAATCTGCCCTTAGGCGGAGACATACCTGGCACTAGATCTATGGCACAGTCATAGGGACGATGTGGAGGAAGCAGCTCTGGACTTACTGAACACCTCCTTCAGGTCGAGATACTCCTCCGGCACGTTTGAAAGATTCACCGCCTCATCCTGCAACGACACACAAGACACAGGGGAACAAGCAGACACAAGACAGGACGCATGACATCTCTCACTCCACATGGAAACAGAATTATGGCCCCAGTTAACTCTGGGGTTGTGCTGGACGAGCCAGGGATGGCCCAGCACCACCGGGGCCAGGGGTGAGTCAGTGACGTAAAACGCCATGGTCTCTGTGTGGTTACCAGACGTAATGAGTGTGACGGGTAGCGTGGAATGAGTGATGTCTGGAAATGACTGTCCATTGAGTGCACTGACCGGAATCTTATGGCGGAGTGAGGTAGTGGATATCCGGAGTTGATGAACCAGATTGCGATCGATAAAACTGCCTTCAGCCCCCGAATCCAGCAGAGCTGACCCGTCGTACCTTCCTGCCGCCCATTGCAGTCTTACCGGGAGGAGAGTGGTGTTGGAGGATTGGTTAAACGACACCACACCCGACAGTAACCTCCGTTCTACTGCCGGGCTTGCGTTTTTACTGGACATCCCACCAGGAAGTGTCCCGACGCACCACAGTACAGACACAATCCTCCCCTGCGTCGGCGTTCTCTCTCCTCCCGGGAAAGCCGAGCTCTACCAACCTGCATGGGTTCGCTGTCAGGCCGGTGGTTGACCGTAGGTCCAGACTCGATGGGGCGATAATCCTGTGTAACAGGCAACGACTGAAGATCTCGCTGGTCACGTTGCTGTAGTCGTGAGTCTACACGGAGAGCTAGATCAATCAGTCCATCCAAGCTAGTTGGCAACTCTCTGCTAAACATCTCCCCCTGAATCCGGTCAGCCAACCCATGCAGGAACATGTCCCACTGCGCCTCCTCGTTCCACTTGCACTCCGCCGCCAGGGTTCGGAACTCGATGGAAAAGTCCGAGACAGATCTTTCACCCTGGCGGAGATCGGCCAGCCTGCGCGCCACCTCGCACCCGACTACCGCGCGGTCGAAGACCCTCCTCATCTCATCGGACAGTGCGTGGAACGAGGAACAGCAGGGATGACGATTCTCCCACACCGCCGTTCCCCATAACGCAGCCTTTCCGGACAGCAGCGTGAGAACCAACGCCACCTTGGACTCCTCTGTGGCGAACGTCTGCGGTTGCAGAGAAAAAAACATAGAGCATTTTACAAGGAAGGCTCGACACAGATTGGGCTCACCCTTGTAGGCTTCCGGTGTCGGCAGCCGCGGCTCGCGTTGAGTAGGGCTGCTCGGAGGCGCTGGGGGAACCGGCGGGGGGGGTGGCGCAGCGGGCATCCTCAGATGTTGAATTTGAGTGGTGAGCTCGGACACCTGCGCCACTAACGCTTGCACGGCCCGTCCGGTGGCGAACATCTGCTCCTCCTTACGATCCATACGTGCGTTGTTGTTCTCCAGTACTCCTTGGATACTCCGAGCCTCCGCTGAATCCATTGATGGTCAGATCGTACTGTTACGTGATCGTTCAAAAAATGAAGAGAAGGATTCAATAGCGGATGAACAACCGGTTTATTAAGCAGAATGAGAAAGTAGCAGGTGAAATCAGAGCTCGTGCACAGCGTGGATGGAAGACGGGCGCAGGGACGCAATGGGCAGCAAAGTCCAGTCCTGAGGTCCACCGAAGTCAGCGAAGAGACCAGTAATCACGAGCTCAGACACACCCACTCACGCAACACACCACACAGACAAGCATGAATGAGACAGTGACTCCAGCAACCGTGACATGCATACAGCACCGGACATGACAGATTTTCTGTTACGCAAAACAAGTACTTTAAAGGAATACCTTAGCTTATTACCGTTACCGTGGCAGCCAACAACAGCACAGCTTAACCCTCCTCACATTTTTATATTGAGTTATATTGAAAAAGTTTTAATTCAGTCGATCTTTTTTACCCCATTTTAACATGGATTTCTATGGAGACAGGCCGTAGCTGTCGGGCAAGATGGCGGATAGCAGCGGCGGCGCATAATCTCTGCGTTCTGATTGGTTAGATCGCCTGTCAATCAAGCTCTTTGCGAAAGGTCAATTGCAGATAAGCCATAGTTCTGTTAAACCATTTCTGTTACTAAGTATTGTGGTGCCTTACACAAAAAAATAAAAACATTTGAAGAGTCAGGACTGATGTTTGCTATTATAGGCCAGAGCTACTAAAATATCAGTTTCATCTGTGCATCTTAGATTTTGTATTCTCCTGGGTGCACAAACTGCAGATTATTTGAAAATTATAATATAATTATAAATATAATAATTATATATATATATTTATAAATATAATATAATTATAATATAAAAATATGAATTTATCGGTATCGGAATCGGCCATGAGAAGGACTTAATTATCGGTCAAATTTTTCATATCGTGCATCCCTAATATATATATATATATATATAGTATATATATATATTAAAAATAAAAAATACCTTGCTACGTGTACTGCGTTAGGCTAACCAAGACTTGTCATAACACTTGCATGTTGTTGCTCTTTTGTTGGTTTTGATTGCATCTATTGACCTCATTTGTAAGTCGCTTTGGACAAAAGCGTCTGCTAAATGACTAAAATAAATAAATAAATAAATAAAATATTAATTCCTGTTAGATTTGTGTGTTACATTGAGAATTGTGTGTTGTAAAAAGTGTTTTATGAAATTGAAAACTGAGTCAAAGGCTGAGAATTAGTGTCTGGATTTGCAAATTTGGTGTGTTTCTGCTGTTTGAGTGTCAGCTTTAAGAAATTGTGTGACAAGTAATAATTTTGTGTGTAAAACTGTAAATGCTTACACACAATTCAAATACACAGATGACTTTCCTGCCCAGTGAACACTGAGATCAATAACACTGTAACACATTTTTTTTTACTAGGATTCAGGAATTATTTTTGCAGCTCAATGTCTATTACGGTATACATAAATTAAATTACAGATACAGATGTATAATTCAGCAATGAACTTTTAGGAAAAAATAATTTTCATTTTACTACTGTAAAGTAATCTTGCAGTAGATGAAAAGCACTAGAAAAGTTAAAATACCAAAGAATTGTATATGAACTTGGTATGCATCACAATACAGTAGAGTAAAAAATAAAATAAAAAAGTCAATTTAGCATCCTCTGCACATTTGGCCAAATTTCATTACAGTATACAGTACTATAGCAGTTTATTGGTCTCCTGACACAAGACTAGCTATAGGCAGTCATTTCTCAGTTCTGCAAACATGCAGTACACAAAAAAAATGGTTACAAATCACATTTGACAGTCACATGTTTGAAGGTGTACAACATATGCTACAGTTTACTGTACATATATAGAATAGTAAAATTTCCATCATCTGATGTACTTTACTGTACTGTATAATTATGCTGTATGTGTAAGTATAAAACCCCAGTAGATGATTGGCTCAGCTCAGAGATTCTGATTGGTGTGTCATTAGTTTTGCTAACTAATGTTTAACTTACTCATTGTCAAACTTTTTGAGAAATGTGTCTTTGATTTGAAAACTGAATTAATGGTTTGGGGGGGGGGGGGGGGTGCCAACTAAAATCAGTTATATGTTAACAATCTGAGAAAACTGCAATACGACTAGATTCTTACCTAACTCTGCTATTAGTTTTCGTGATCGTCATCTTCTTATTGATTTCATGTTATTGTTTCGTCCGATATGGCAAAAAGGCTTATGTCCATGATGAAAGTGGAGCGAGCGGTCGGAGAATCAGATCACCAAACAATTACACGATGAATCTCAGACATATCCGGACGGGATTAGATTTCTCAAGAGGACTTTGGCCGAGAAGCAGTAATTATCTGATTCACAAACAAATGTAAAAACAATTCATTAGAGAACTGGGCCGCGCTTAATGTTTTTGACTCACAAAGAACCGGTTCATAAGAGTAATTTGTTAATGAAGCTGACTACACTGGGCGCGCTGCGTGCGCGTGCAACCATCGTGCAGTTTATTGAAAGACGTGTTTTTGCCATTATTTTGCGTTACTCTGTCATCGCCGTGGCTGAAAAGCAGCACATGAAAAACTGCTTACATTTATATTTTATTTTGTGATAATTCTGGGGTGGCAGGTGGGGTGGCACAGCTTTTTCTTAGGGTGGCAGTTGCCACCCCGTGCCACCCCGGTAGATCCGCCCCTGGTACTGAGACTGCTCTCATTAGAGTTACAAATGACCTGCTCTTATCATCTGATTGTGGTTGTATCTCTCTATTAGTGCTACTGGATCTTATCGCTGCGTTCGATACTATCGATCACAACATTCTTTTGAATAGATTGAAGTTTGTTGGCATTAGTGGAAGTGCATTAGCATGGTTCAAATCATACGTATCTGACCGCCATCAATTCGTAGCAGTGAATGAAGATGTATCATATCCATCACAAATGCAGTATGGAGTACCTAAAGGCTCAGTACTAGGGCCGTTACTTTTCATGCTTTACATGTTACCCTTGGGAAATATCATCAGGAAACACGGAGTTAGCTTTCACGGAAACACAGGGTTAGCTTTCACTGTTATGCTGATGATACACAGCTCTATATTTCTTCGCGTCCCGGTGAAACACACCAAATTGAGAAACTAATGGAATGCATAGTCGATATAAAAAACTGGATGGCGAGTAATTTCTTACTGCTAAATTCTGAAAAAACAGAGGTGTTAATTATCGGACCTAAAACCCCCACATGTAATAACCTAGAACACTGTCTAACACTTGATGGATGCTAGGGCTGCACAATTAATCGAATTTCTAATCGCAATTACAATTATGGATGCCACAATTACGTAATCGTTCAAAAAAGCAATAATCGTTCAAAGTCCACTTATGTTATTCTGAGTGCTTAAGATGTGTTTTTTTCTTTCTACAGGTTATCTTAAGGGGTTTTCCATTATTTTAATTATAGTTTTAGTTTAACATTATAATATCATGCGTTGTTTTACATTTTGTTGTAGCCAATCCAATGAATAGTTGACATTTGAGGCTTAATACTATACTCATGTTTTCAGCTAATTTATTTTCATATAAACATATGACATGAAGTTGCTTCAAACAATGGTATAAACATCATTCAATGTAAATTGTGTTAATCGTAATTAATAATCGCAATTACAATTTCAAGCGAATAATCGACAATTATGATTTTTGTCATAATCGTGCAGCCCTAATGGATGCTCTGTCAATTCTTCGTCATCAGTCAGGAACTTAGGTGTGCTATTTGATAGCAATCTCTCCTTTGACAGCCATGTTTCTAGTATTTGTAAAACTGAATTTTTTCATCTTAAAAAATATCTAAACTGAGACCTATGCTCTCAATGTCAAATGCAGAAATGTTAATTCATGTGTTTATGACCTCAAAGTTAGATTAGTGTAATGCTTTATTGGGTGGTTCTTCTGCACGCTTAATAAACAAACTCCAGATGGTTCAAAATGCAGCAACTAAAGTTCTTACTAGAACCAGGAAGTATGACCACATTAGCCTGGTTCTGTCAACACTGCACTGGCTCCCTATTAAACATCGTATAGATTTTAAAATCTTGTTAATTACTTATAAAGCCCTGAATGGTTTAGCTTCTCAGTACTTGAGCGAGCTCTTATCGCATTATAGTCCTCCACGTCCGCTGCGTTCTCAAAACTCTGGCCATTTGATAATACCTAGAATATCAAAATCAACTGCGGGCGGCAGATCATTTTCCTATTTAGCGCCCAAACTCTGGAACAATCTACCAAACACTGTTTGGGAGGCAGACACACTCTGTTAGTTTAAATCTACTGTAGATTAAAGACCCATCTCTTTAACCTGGCTTACACATAACACACTAATACGCTTCTAGTATTCAAATCTGTTAAAGGATTGTTAGGCTGCATTAATTAGGTCAACCGGAACCGGGAACACTTCCCATAACACACAATGTACTTGTTACATCGTAAGAAGATTGACATCTACGCTAATATTAGTCTGTTTCTTTCTTATTCCGAGGTCACCGTAGCCACCCGATCCAGTCCGTATCCAGATCAGATGGTCACTGCAGTCACCCGGATCCAGTCCGTATACAGATCAGATGGTGGATCAGCAGCTAGAGACGACCTCTAAAGCCCTGAATGTCAGTGGAGACCAGGACACCTAGATAAGCCCCAGAGACAGATCCCCAGTGAAGACCTCAGTCACCTAGACAGCCATCGGGACAAGACCACGGGAACCAGATGAGTCCTCTACACAATCTGACTTTGCTGCAGTTGGAACAAACTGCTGGTTCATCTGGTCAGAGGAGAAATGGCCCCCCGACTGAGCCTGGTTTCTCCCAAGGTTTTTTTCTCCATTCTGTCACCGATGGAGTTTTGGTTCCTTGCCGCTGTCGCCTCTGGCTTGCTTAGTTGGGGACACTTCATTTGCAGCGATATCGTCGACTTGATTGCACAGATACTATTTAAACTGAACTGAGCTGGACGATGACATCACTAAATTCACTAAAACTGAACACTAAACACTAAAAAAACTACTAAAACACTAAACTAAACACTAAACTACTAAAACACTAAAACTGAAATTTGAGTGTTTAATCTTGCCATTTTACATTATTGACACACTATTTTCCTATTTTGATATTGTGAAGTTGCTTTGACACAATTTGTATTGTATGTCAGTGCTATATAACTAAAGGTGACTTGACTTGGATGCCCGTGGGGTAAGCAGATAAACATCAAATTTCCATTTTTGGGTGAACTATCCCTTTAATGTGGCTTCCTCTGGCACATGCTGCAGCGACAGAAGATTCATTCTGAAGGTCAACAGAAGCAGATGTGAGAACATCAGGGAAAGAATCCAAGAAAATATGAGTCATGTGACTCATTCCCAGCAGGAAACGCCTTCTGTGATCACAACACATGCTGCAAACTCTCTCTTTCTGCACTATGTCCTAATAGATGTTTCTCTTAGCAATTGCACGGCATCTGTTTTAGATTATATTATGGCTGCTGAAATAGTTTAAGGTGTGGCAATGCTGTTTCTAGATCAGTGTTATGGGGTAATAATGTCGAGCAAAAGGGGTCCAAGCCCGCCTGCGCAGCTGTGGCGCTAATATTAGTAGGCCGGTCCTGTGACCACACTGGAGCGGGACAGGCGACGGACGGGTGTGTGAACACACACACAAGCACATGTTAACGACTGTTTTCTCTTTCTGACACACACACATCTCTCGTCAAAGCCACACTGACGGCTACAGCTGCTGGGGAACCAATTGAGACTTCATATGTGCACCACACAAAGTTCATACTAACTGCATTAACATACACTAAACTACAGCATCTGACACTAACACATACTGCGTTCAACATATACAAACAAGGGTCAGAAATAAACAGATATATATACACATTTTAATTGATTTTAAGTGCAATTTGTACCTTTGTGAAAACATATTTTTGTAGCCATATATGTTGCCCACTCAAAAATTATGGCTGTTACAAAATCAACATTAAAATGCAAAAGCAGCTGAAAAAGGAGCAGATCTATAGGATTCAAATAAATAAAAAAACATTATGAAATATTAATATATTATTAAATTGATTATAAGATTATTATATTATTAAATGTTAAATATCACAAATTAGTATATATTAAAAAAACAGAGGAATTCACTACAATTCACTCATTCTCTAAAGTCCTGGTTAATTTTTAGAAACCACAAAATGTTGTACAAAATGTTTTCTTTTCATGTCTAAAATTGAAGTAAATATTTCATAAAAGCAATAAGCCATTCAAGGATGTGGAATAGATCATTATTTTTATATAATAATAACTGAAAACAAAACAATTCATAAATATTTTATTATTTGTACTATACTTACTATTATAATAACAATAAATTATGCATAATTTCATGCAAATAACCGTAAGACAAACCCTAATCATAACCCTAACCATATAGTAAGTAGGTACATGTAGTTAATTAATATTACTCATTACTTAAATGTATAATTACAGTGTAACAAGAACACCTTAAAATAAAGTGCAACCCAATTGATTAATAAATATTTCTAATACGATTAATAATAATAATAATAATAATTATATGGACATTATGTTGTTCCAAACAACACTTCATTGCTTGGAAAAATATTTTTTAAGCTTATTGTTTCATTACAGTAAAATACTGTAGGACACTATAATTAGAAAAATTATCAATATTTTAATTTTGCAACCAAAATTATTTTTGTCTGAAAGAATACTGCAGGTATATGAAGAACAGAACACATCTTCTTTTAACAAATATAGTCCAAGCACACTGGAGCCTCACCAACCACACTTTGCTGATTCTTCATACTTCCTGAGACCACCAACCCTAGACAAGGAGTCAAAAAATAAACAGAGCCTACAGACTGTTGGAGTAAACTTCTTTTACAAAGAAGAAACTTCAAGAAAGCCCAAAAGGTTCATATAGCACTTCTTAAGCTTTAAATACCAGCAAGACCTTTAAAAGCTCTTCAACTTCTGCAGAGGTTCATCTAATGATTGTCTAATGTGCTTACAGAAACTCCTTAAAGGGATAGTTAAAAAATGAAAATTCTGTCATCATTTACTCACCCTCAAGTAGTTCCAAACCTGTATGAATGTGTTTGTTCTGCTGAACACAAAGGAAGATATTTTGAAGAAAGTTTGTAACCAGGCTGTTTTGGGGCACCATTGACTTCCATAGTAGGAAAAAAAAAATACTATGGAAGTCAATGGTGCCCCAGAACTGCTCTGTTTCCCACATTCTTCAGAATATCTTCCTTTGTGTTCAGCAGAACAAAGACATTCATGCAGATTTGGAACTACAGAATTTTCATTTTTGGGTGAACTATCCCTTTAAGTCTGAAATCTCTTTTAGTCTGCAGAAAGGATGGAAGAAATCACACAGATGAAATTATAAACTAAAAGTGCTGAGTTAAGTTTACTAGAATGCCACAAGCTAGAATATAACAGAAACTAGACCCTGGGTATTTAACATTGTGTCTAATTACAGAAAAATTAGCTGCATTTCTGCATAAATAAGCATATTTAATCACCCTTTACAAACATCCTCTCTGTGCACCAACAATGAGATTCATTATTCAGAAATGATTCAAAGTTTGACATAATTTTCAGATCTGTATGTTGGTAAACACATATTCATTCAGCTAAATTTAAAATCTTCTGTCCTTGAGGGGATCATGTTTTCTCATGTTTCGATTCAAAAGGAATTCACACGCCCCGCTTACGTAAGACAGAGACTGATTTTCACTGTTTTCCTGCCGCCAAGACAAAGTCATTGTGATCTAATCACGCAAATTCTCACTTTGTTTACATTTCAGCTGCCGCGACAAAACAGTTTTGCCAACAAAAGCTGGATCCTGACTTCCACGGCCCTGCAGACGCCACACCTCATTATGGAAGCAAAACTGCAGATTTAAGACGATTACGCTCTAATTTCAAAGTGCACACTGTCAGTTTAAAAAGAAATGCCTCTGAGATCTAAAACATCAGCGCACACCATTATTTTGAGCTTTAGGGTAAATAAAGCTTGGAGTGGAAAGAACGGCCAAATTATGGTGTTTCTCCATGTTGAAATGACTTCATCGTCTGTCTATTGCTCCTTAAAGGAATTGTTCACACAAAAATGAAAATCTGATGACAAACACATCATGGATGACTTGAGGGTGAGTTTTTGTTTCTTCATGGGAACACATTTGGAGAAAGTTAGCATTACATCACTTGCTCACCAATGGATCCACTGCAGTGAATGGGTGCCGTCAGAATGAGAGTCCAAACAGCTGATAAAAACATCACAATAATCCACAAGTAATCCACACCACTCGAGTCCATCAACTAACGTATTGTAAAGCAAAAAAAATTATATGAAACAAATCCATCATTAGTGGATATCTTTGAGATATCGCTATATAGATAACTTCACTGTAAAAAAATAAGTGTAATTTTAACTGTAAAATTTTGTAAAAACGATACGGAAAAAAACTGTTCATAGGTTAACAGTAAGTTCCTGTACTATTTACAGGGAAAAACTGTAAAATATCTAACCAGACATTTCATGTAATTTTACAGTAAAATGCTGTTAATTGTGCAGTTTTTAGAAGTAAAAAATAACAAATCAATGTATAATTTACAGTCAAAACTGTAAACTGATATTCCCAGAATTCCCTGCATGACACTCCACATTTGGAAGCATTTTGTTTAAATAATCATGTTTTTTAATAGTTTTTGTTATCAGTTATGTACATTTGAGCTTTATGTTACATCTTCTGTTGTTTAATGAAAGTTTATTGCATTATTTAAGTATTGTGTGTTACCATGACGGTGTTTTGTGTTTGCATGAATGACTCTGTGCACCTTCTATAAATTAGTATATACTTCTGCGTTTGGTGAAGCTACTTGTGATGAGCTTTGATTCTTCATGTGGCTTTCTCTCACCTGCAATATTATGGTGGTTGTCAGTATGTTAAAGGTACAAAACAGATTTTAGTAGAAGTGTGTGTTGTAGAATTTACTGGTTTACATTCAAATTTCCTTGTTCGCAAATTACAGTTCTATACTGTAAATTTTACAGTTTGATCTGTAAATGTGTTTACAGTTTTTCTGTATTTTTTACTAAATTATTCTGGCAACCACAGCTGCCAAAATTATTTTGTAAAAACAACAGAATTATTTTTACAGTGTTCTTAACCAAGAAAAATTCCACTAAACACTCTAGAAAGGGTTTTTGTTTTATATTAGTGCTTTGAAGAACCCATACTAATTAAAAACACTATTTTATCTCCAAAGAACAATATAGCAACTCAAGAAAACTATGCAGCTAAGTTCTTGCAAATTCAATGTCTGATATCAATTCAGCGCATAAATCATATTAAAAACATATCGTTTCCCATCTATTACTACAATCCAAGCTGTTTCCAGGCAGATTTTTATAGCACTAGTTCTCGTTTTTTCTCTCATTTTGTTGCTCTTCCGTCCACATAAAACTTCAGATTCAGGCTTCTGGAAACAAACATCTCACATCCAAATGAAATCCTTCCATGCTGCTGCTTCCCCCCTCTCTCTATTCCTTCTTCCTCCCTTTCCTTTTCCGTCTTCCCACACGGTTATGACACACAGCTCTTGCCAAAGATACCTCCAAAAATAGAAGTCATCCTCTCTCATTACTTGGTCTGCTTGTATACAACGACATTATGGTGAAAACAGTCATAATTACTCGTGGACTACACCGGCTGCCGTGATGTTTGAACCACAAAATCATACAAATGTGGTCATATGCCACAAACAACTCATATTTTCCACTGAAAGCAGAAGTGAAAATGGGGTTTCTTGGTTTCTATATCTATACCTATATCTATATTATCTATATTTTTCACAACAGTTGTATGATTTGCAGATTTAGATGATTAGGATACAGCTCAAATCACCTCTGGAAGTTTTGTAGGTTATTAGTTTTGTAGGAAAATGCTTTTAAAGCATTTTTTATTTTATTTTTATAGCAGTCTGTTGGGTAATATTATAATGAAATTCTTAGTTAAAACCTGTCGCAATAATCCCACTCAGTCTGCTGAGCTGGCCTCTTTGGCCAGATATCGAAATTTCCAATCCTCCAAGACCTCTTGGAAAAAATAGCAGGAAATATTTCGTCATTGGCTCTGAGTGTCTGATAATGAGAATATCCACGTCATACATTACTAAAACAGACAAGAGCCTTCGGCTTGAACAATAACTCCATCCCACAGGAAATAAACCCTTTCTCATCTATGGCCTGGTCTTAAAAAAGGCTCTTTAATGCTTCTCTGCAGCACTTTAGGTTCAGCAAGGCACCCTTTTCTTCTTAAGACATTGACATTTGGTTTGTGAGTTTTTGGAGATTTTATGCATACCTTGCAAACTTGTATGTGGATAAACATTTGTACTGCAAATTCTGCTGATTTGAAGTATGTCACCATAATGAAATTGAAAACTGCAAGAATAAAAAACAAAAAAGCAATCAGTATGACGTTATAGCCACAACATTAGCAACTAGTATTGGAAATAAAAGAATAAAAATAAATCATTTTATGACCTAATGCTTCTCAGCAAAAGGCTCTAAAACCCTCTAGGTTTTTATTGGCATATTTACTCTAAACATAGCAAAATAAAAATAGTGCAAAATAAAGTTCTATGTTATCAGACAGAATCCTATAGACTGTGCAGCATACAGAAAATGTCTTGCAGTGTGTGAGAGAGAAAACCTGATAGTCTTTGTAGAGACTCATCTGTGATGGGGAAACAGTGTCCCTTTGAACAAGTTCAGTCTTGGAGAATCTTGGTCCTGCGCCCAAAACACTCACTAGTCACTAAAAAGCAATCAATGTTGCTGTACAGAGAATTCTCTGACCTGTCTCTCTCTCACTGGATCTCTGAGCCTCAGACTACAGGACAAGGCCTCCATCAGAGCTGATAATAATGCCGCACTGGTGTCCATGACTCAAATGGCCCAAGGTGTGAGATATACAGGTGCATCTCAATAGATTAGAATGTCGTGAAAAAGTTCTTTTTTTCTTGTAACTTATTTCAAAAAGTGAAACTTTCATATCTTTTAGATTCACTACATGTAAAGTAAAACATTTCAAAAGTTTTTTTTGTTTTAATTTTGATGATTAGAGCTTACAGCTCATGAAAGTCAAAAATCAGTATCTCAAAATATTAGAATATTTACATTTGAGTTTCAATAAATGACCATTCATACAGTATACATTCTGTGTATCGCTTGGTCTTTGAAACCACAATAATGGGTAAGACTGCTGACTTGGCAATGATCCAGAAGATGAACATTGACACCTTCCACAAAGAGGGTAAGTCACAGAAGGTCATTACTGAAAGGTGTGGCTGTTTACAGAGTGCTGTTTCAAAGCATATTAAATGCAAAGTTGACTGGAAGGAAGAATTTGGGTAGGAAAAGGTGCTCAAGCAACAGGGATGACCGCAAGCTTGAGAATACAGTCAAGCAAAGCTGATTCAAACACTTGCGAGAGCTTCACAAGGAGTTGACTGAAGCTGGAGTCAGTGCATCAAGAGTCACCACGCTCAGACGTCTTCAGGAAAAGGGCTACCAAGCCACTTCTGAACCAGAGACAACGTCAGAACCAACTTACCTGGGCTGTGGAGAAAAAAAACTGGACTGTTGCTCAGTGGTCCAAAGTCCTCTTTTCAGATGAAAGTAAATTTTGCATTTCATTTGAAAATCAAGGTCCCAGAGTCTGGAGGAAGAGTGGAGAGGCACAGAATCCATGTTGCTTGAAGTCCAGTGTGAAGTTTCCACAGTCAGTGATGATTTGGGCTGCCATGTCATCTGCTGATGTTGGTACACTGTGTTTTCTGAAGTCCACAGTCAGCGCAAAGGAAATTTTAGAGCACTTCATGCTTCCCTCTGCTGACAAGCTTTATGGAGATGCTGATTTCATTTTCCAGCAGGACTTGGCACCTGCCCACACTGCCAAAGGTACCAAAAGCTGGTTCAATGACCATGGTGTTACTGTGCTTGATTGGCCAGCAAACTCGCCTGACCTGAACCTCATAGAGAATCTATGGGGTATTGTCAAGAGGAAGATGAGCGACACCAGACCCAACAATGCAGATGAGCTGAAGGCCACTGTCAAAGCAACCTGGGCTTCCATACCACCTCAGCAGTGCCACAAACTGATCACCTCCATGCCACGCCAAATTGAGGCAGTAATTAAAGCAAAAGGAGCCCCTACCAAGTATTGAGTACATATACAGTAAATGAACATACTTTCCAGAAGGCCAACAATTCACTAAAAATGTTTTTTTTTATTGGTCTTATGAAGTATTCTAATTTGTTGAGATAGTGAAATGGTGGGTTTTTGTTAAATGTGAGCCTAAATCATCACAATTAAAAGAACCAAAGACTTAAACTACTTCAGTCTGTGTGCATTTCATTTATTTAATACACGAGTTTCACAATTTGAGTTGAATTACTGAAATAAATTAACTTTTCCACGACATTCTAATTTATTGAGATGCACCTGTACAGCTGCCACTGATCTAAAATCAGCTTTGCATTCACAGGATGTGAATAACTGACACAGGAAAAAATGTGGAAGGAACTGAATAAGGTCTTTTTAAAAAGTAGGAATGAGGTTTTTAAAGAGCCACAAGAATGGCAGGGCAGATCAATATAACATCAGAATCAGAATCAGAATCAGAAAGAGCTTTATTGCCAAGTGTGTTTGCACACACAAGGAATTTGTCTTGGTGTTAGGAGCTTCCAGTACAGAAAGTACAAACATAGTGCAGACAACATATAATTAAGGTAATAAAAAACACTAATAATGAAGAGAATAGACAATAATTAAGAATAACAATAGTAATAAAAAATATACAGAAAATAAAAATGTCCATAGACAGAACTGTGAATGTGCATGTGTCCTATAACATTAAAGGTGCTTTACAATGTCTTCATGATGCTAAGGTGTTCTGGGGGTTTGCTAGGTTGTAGTTTACTGGCCCGGGTTAAGAGAGTTGAGAAGGAAGATTGTCTTTAACACAGTCATCACATAGGAATGCGTTTACAAGTTTCCTCCTCTTTTGGTGCATTCTGCCAGTTCAAAACAACCTGGTTTAAAACTACAAATACCAAGAGACAGGAATGTGCTCAGACTAAGTCTGATGATACACGGGGCAACTTTTTGAGCAATTTTGCTTGGGCACTTTCCCATTGAGAATGGGTCACAAATATCTATTTGGATATTTTAGATCAGTTGTGGTCCCTGTGTCTCACCTGGTTGCCCATTGATGGCAACAAGTTGCCCGGCAACAAAAGTTGCCCAATGTATCATACAGTCTAAGATCTCGTAAGATAATGACTAGAGGTTTCCTTAGCATAACACACACTGATGTACTGACACTGCTCTACCTGCAACCACACATCTGGAGGCAGCATTTGACCTTGCCGTTAAAGTTAATTTATTAGAGGACTCTAGTAAAACCTAAGGGATTGCATCCTATTTCAGAAGACACTTTCTTTCAAAGCAGCTTACATTGCATTAAAACTAGCCTGAGGTTAAATGCATTGCTTAAGGACACAATAGCTGTAGATCATAAATTATGCCTTATGGGATTTGAACCTGCTACCTCTGGGTTTCAAACCTAGATCTATGAACATTATTCCACAGAATACATTTCAAATATGATTCCATGAAAAATTAATAAAGCAAAGTCAAATTTGCACTACAAAATGCTGCTCAGAAGTGGCATAAATGCATTTACAAAGCATTTTCATCTTGTTTTAAAGATGTTTAGATATTGTTTTACTGGCAAACAATATAAAATACTGATTAAAAACATAGCCTATTTTTGTAGTTTCTAATTGCTGGATCACATTGAGTTCTGTATCATAACATTGCAATAGACGGATTAATCATCGGATTAATCATAGACGGAAAAATCTGTGGGCTTTCATTTGGTGCTTATTAATAAGGACTGTAATAGACAGGTAACGGGTAATTAGACATGCGCGTAGCTTTTTGCGCACGC
The DNA here is from genome assembly GCA_023376895.1 of Aspiorhynchus laticeps. NCBI lineage: Eukaryota > Metazoa > Chordata > Actinopteri > Cypriniformes > Cyprinidae > Aspiorhynchus > Aspiorhynchus laticeps. Next base: position 21,192 of record JALXFT010001685.1, read on the forward strand.
CGGTATACTGCATTTAAATCCACGAAACCTCTTAAAACGCTCGGATGCTATTCTCGTGGAAATATAGTAATGATCCAACAAAACAACTAATATAATGTACGAGTCGTGTTAGGTACAACAAATTAAGAGTGTTGTTGACATTAAACGCCAAATTTTGCTCACTGAAATGCGAAAACCCGTTATCCAGGTCACGCGCATACGGGCCGTTACTTTTGTTGTTTTCTTAATGACAGGTGGCACAGAAACCTATAATAATAGGTTTATACAAAATATAAACACCATGACATGACTGAAAATATGCGCACATATTAATACTATAGCAATATATTCTGCGTCCTTTGACCACCCGTGCGTTTATCCAGGGTTTCCTGGACATTTTATACGTATTTTTTAATTCAGTTGTACTTACCTTTGTCTGACAGCGTAAGTTTTTCTTCAAAGCTGCTCTCTAGAGCCTTGTTCTCCATTTTGTTCATGGTTTGCAGTCAGTCATTCCATTACAGGGTCCAAAAGAGACGCGTAAAAAAGAGGAACTCCCAGATATGAACACACCCGAATGCAGTGGCCCTTTAAATCTGGTCAATAACAAACAGTTGAGCTCAATTGATAGAGTAATACGATCGATGATTGATTAAATTCGCTATTCCCACTGAAATGTGTGATCTCAGCTGTGAAAACTAAAGATAGAGAAAGAGGGGGGCCCATGTCCGGGACCCTACCCACAGCACAGCAGCCACTAGCTGAATACAGCGGCTCGATGCGGGACGCTCTCTGCCTATCCACTGGAGCGTACCATTCACCTGATGGGGGACACCGACACGCAGATAGCGCACTATTCATGGTTATAATATACACTATTTCTGGTTTTATATCTCTAATTTACTTAAATACATGTAGGATACTTCTGGAGTCTTCTCAGGTGCTGTGAAAGAAAAGGTAGGTTTGTAGGTTTTTGCAGAAAGGCTCCCCCCTGGTTTCTAAAAGCTGGATCTGCGGGGATGGTACTGCGGGCTGGATCCTGTGAGGATACACGTCCTTTAATGTGTCCCGCTGGAAAACTGAGATGGATCCCACATTTTCATAATCATCAAATGTAGGCTACACTATGACCTGGTGGGCCTGCAAACGCAATATATTTAATTCCATAAGTGATTAAACGTTAAATTTTGTGCATTTAGCCGACACATTGTTAAATAAAAATGTTTATTATTTATTAATATTTTAATTTAATATTAGAAAATACTACAATTAGGCCTACTACTATTACTACTACTAAAAGTATTTATTTATTTTAAAAAATGCTGATTTTATTGATTTCTATCGTATTCTGCTTTTATACATATATATATATATATATATATATGTATATGTGTGTGTGTGTGTGTGTGTGTGTGTGTGTGTGTGTGTGTGTGTGTGTAGAGAGAGAGAAAGAGAGAAACACTATTATCATGATATTACTAATATCACTTACAAAAAAATATAATTTGCAGACAGGGTTATCGTAGTTAACTAAATCTAAACTGTAAAATAAATAGCTTTACCTGAAATAAGAATGTTAACTAAAATAAAACAAAATCTAAAATAAACTTTTTTATTTCAGCTAGTTGCCAACATTTATCATTTTCATTTATTTTAACGATGTACTAAAATAACAAAAACTAAAACTGAACTGTATAGATCAGTGGTTCTCAAAGTGTGGTACGTGAGCTTCCTCTAGTGGTACGCAGAGGAATGTTAGAATTAAATATAAATTACACTAGAATTTTTTTTAAATTGTTTTAAATGGGAGAGTCTTTTTCTTGCTGAGCACTGGGGTGTTTTTTTCTCGGCGCCGAGAGTTGAAGAATGTTCATCTTTGGGTAAAACAGTGCTCATCACTGTCACTATTTAGTCAGCTAACCAATCACAGTGGAGGAGGGGCGGGACTAATACCGTCACACCCTGCTTGTACCAAGCTTGTACTACGACTGAACGACAATGGAGAAGTTAATATTGCTTGTCTCCGAGTAGGCTATTTATGTCTTTACCAGATGGAATTGCCGGAGTACCATAATATTGTTATGAAAAATAATGCTTTGAGAAACATTCCTGCTATGAGAAATAATGCTTTGAGAAACACACGTGGGCTGATTATTGTTACTTGTCTCTGGTCGTGGTCTTTGGTCTTGAAATAAGCTGATAATTAATAAAATGCAGGGCTTATCTTTTGAATTCGTTGACGTGAACTCCGTTAAATTTGCATATAGCGCGGGAATTGAAGATCGGATTTATATCCGTTTTGTGAAGACACATTTATATGGCCAAGTGTAAATGGAAAGGCTTTAACAAATCAGGGCCCGTATTTATCAAGCTTCTCAAAGTGCCATTTTAGTCTTAAGTGCTGAGAATTCATGAAATTTACTCCTACTTTCAAACTTAAGTATAAAAGCAAGTTATCAAATTTCTTAAAGCTAAGAATCACTCTTACTCTCCCAGTTATTTAAGACAGCTGGAGAGGTCTCTCAAGTGGTTAGGAGTTGCCAGCAGGGGCTTGTGATGGCGCTGAAGAGACAGAGACGTGCGCGAATCTTTCAGGAGAGGAGGAATGTCTTTGAAATGTTTGGCGACGAGCAGTTAATCAAACAAGTTACATTTCCTCAGTTATTCAAAATGAGCAAAGAACATTTACATTACCAAACAACATCATAACTGACTTCAGTCTAGCGCGAGTATTATGCGATCTACACTGTATGATGAATAAATCTCTTACCCCTTATTTACACGGCACGCGTCTGCAGCGCCTTACAGCTCCACAGCCACCGGAGCTGATCAGCCGCGCCGTGGTAAGTTTCTGAAGCCGCTCTCCGCGCTGCATCACTAAAGATTAAAGTCTATTTTTGACGGATAATAATAATAATAATAATCGTCTCGCTGTCCTCAAAGGCATCAGCAACAGTCGATACACTATTGTGGTGTTCTGAGTAAGCCTCTAGAGGGAGCGCTAGAATGTGAGTGAAGGAAGTAGTACATGTGTGGTGAATAAAGAGAGTTACCCTGAGTTCGACACGAAGTGCATTTGCTTTTATTGATACACTCAACATATTGGCGACGAGGATGGCTTTGAGTCTGAGCCAACCTGCCCCGTTCCTGCAAACACCGGGTGAACCACCGATTCCATTCACAGCGTGGATCAAAACTTATGACAATTTCTTGCTGGCCGTGGGCGAGGAGCTGCCTAATGCTAGGAAGCGCGCTCTTCTGATACACTGCCTGGGAACCGATGGTCAAAGATTGTTCTACACCCTGAACATGAGTGATCAGGGAGACGATACGTACACTTCTGCTTTGAGTGCAATACGGGATTTTTTTTGTCCCTAAAGTTAATGTGGTTGCTGAACGTTACCGCTTCCGCCAACGGAGCCAACGCGTGGGCGAGACTACAGACCAGTATGTTGCTGCACTACGTGAACTGGCTGCCACCTGCGAATTCGGCGCAATGGAGGACGAGATGATACGCGATCAGCTGGTCGAAAAAACTAATTCAGCTCGCATCAGAGAACGGCTGCTGCTGGAAGTGCCACTTGACCTTAAGAAAGCCGTGACTGTCGCCCGGCAAATTGAAACTGCTACAGCGGAGGCTAAAGCAATGATCGCGTCATCCGACAACTCAGTACAAGCAGTTCAACAACATAACAGGTTCCGACGGAGCAAAAGTAAAGTCAACGCCTCGCGTGGACCTCCAAAATTTACCCGTGCACGTACTTGTTACCGCTGCGGATCTGAGCAGCACGCAGCTAATTTTCCTGGATGCCCTGCTAAGGATGCAGTGTGCAGGAACTGTAACAAAACTGGACATTTTGCAAAGATATGTCGTGGAAACAAACGGGTGAGTGAAATTATGGTACCTGAAGTGACTGTGTTAAATATTGAACATTCTGCTCGTGACTGGGGAAAAATAATGTGTACAGTACAGATATGTGCAAGCTCAGGACAAACGCAGGACATTCAGTTAATGGTGGACACGGGACCAGCAGTGTCCATATTGCCAATGTCCATTTACACTGGATCTTTCAGTCAAGCACCCCTTTCACCACCGAAACTCAGTCTAGTTAGCTTTGGGGGCGATGCAATTGAAGTGAAAGGATGCCTGCCAGCCAGCATCTCATATGGAGGTCATTGCACTACCACAGACTTATACATTGTACAAAAGGGATCGGCTGTGCTGGGCAGAGACCTCTTTACTGGACTGTGTTTACAAATTTGTGATGGTCAGGTCAGTACAGACCAGTGCACGCATCCTGTCTCATCTATAGATGCAAAATCGGAAAACAGGCTGGGATGTACAAGAGGATTTGTACATCGTGTTCAGGTTCGGCCTGGCAGTCAGCCGGTGCAGCAGAAACTGAGGCGGTTACCTTTCTCAATTCGCAATGAGGTGTCCAAGGAATTACAGAAGCTCGTACAACAGGATGTAATTGAGCCTGTGGATGCATCTGAGTGGGTCTCCCCAATAGTTGTCACTAGAAAAAAAGATGGGGGGATTCGGCTCTGCGTCGACTTGCGTGAGCCTAATAAGGCAGTGGTAGTGGACAGTTTTCCTCTTCCGCATATGGAGGAGATGTTTGCGAACCTGTGTGGAGCAACAGTGTTTTCCACATTAGACCTCCAAAGTGCATATCACCAGGTAACGTTGCATGAGGACAGTCGAAGCCTTACTGCGTTTATTACGCATGATGGATTATTTCGTTTCAAAAGGGTTCCATATGGACTGGCCTCAGCCCCAAGCTGCTTCCAGAGGATGATGTCTGAAATCCTTAAAGGTCAGTCTGGAGCTCATTGTTACTTGGATGACATCATGGTCGCAGCAGCAACGCTCAAGGAACATGACGAAAATTTGCAAGCTGTGCTGCAGCGAATCAATGAAGCAGGCCTCAAATTGAACATGACAAAGTGCCACTTCAGAAAAGCAGAACTGTCATTCCTGGGTCCCACCCTGTCCGAGAAGGGATTACAGCCTGATGCTTACCATATCTCTGCAGTGTCCGATGCACCACCTCCTGTTGATGAGGTTAGCCTTCGTTCATTTCTGGGTCTCACATCATGGTATTCTAAATTCATACCAAATTACGCTACAGTGGTGGAGCCATTGCGTGTGCTTTTACGAGGCTCTACTCCATTCGTTTGGTCACCTGAGGCTCAGGAGAGCTTTGAGACAGTTAAAGGGCTAATTGTGAATAGTGCTGCCCTTGCGCTTTTCAATCCAGAACTACCTACTATAGTCACGACAGATGCCTCAGACTACGGAATAGGAGGTGTTCTTACCCAGATACATGCAGACAACATGGAGAGAACAGTGGCTTTTGCCTCACGCACTCTTACTGCAGCAGAACGGAAGTACTCCACAGTAGAAAAAGAGGCACTAGCATGTGTTTGGGCCACAGAGCGATGGAGCACCTACTTGTGGGGCCGACACTTCACACTGCGGACAGATCACAGCCCGCTGACCACCCTTTTGTCATCTAAGGGTCAAGGCAGAGCAGGTATGCGCATAGCAAGATGGTCAGCTAAGCTGATGGCTTTTACCTATGATATTCAGTACAAGCCGGGGCATGAGAACGTGACTGCAGACTGTTTATCTCGTTTACCACTCCCTAGTACTGAACCTAGTCTGGAACATGATTTGGAAGTCGTAGCTCTCACTTCTACGCTCACGGCAATAACCAGCTCTGAGTTCAAAGAGGCATGTGATTCTTGTCCTATCCAAGCTGAGCTACGCAGACTGCTCGCCTCAAAATGGCCAAAGTGTGCAAAGACACTGAATAATGCGTTAAAGCCGTATTTTCAAGTGCGGCATGAACTTTCACTCCAGGATGGTTGCGTGGTGCGTGGAACCTCACGCCTACTGGTTCCAGAATGTGTCCAGCCCAAGTTCATCGCACTCGCACATGATACACATCAGGGCATTGTGAGGACAAAAAGGAGGCTGAGAGAGCTCTATTGGTGGCCTGGCATGGACAAACAAGTAGAAACAGCTGTCAAAGCTTGTGTCACTTGTCAGTTACATGACAAATCAGCTGTCATACATACCACACCACTCCAACCTGTGCCTTACCCTACTGACGCCTGGGAGAAAGTGGCCATAGACATCATGGGACCTTTTGACGCAGCACCTGCTGATTGTCGTTTTGTGATCACTCTGGTGGACTATTACAGTAAGTGGCCTGAGATAGCATTTGTCTCACATCCTACTACCCATGCCGTGACACGGTTCCTTTCTACAGTGTTTAGCAGGGAAGGAAACCCGAAAGAGATGATTTCTGATCATGGAGTACAGTTCACTTCGCACGACTTCGAACTGTTCTTGCAAAGCAGAGGAATCATACACAGGACATCATCTGTGTATTACCCAAGAGCAAATGGGGAAGTCGAACGTTTCAATCGCAGCTTAAAGGATAGTTTACAAACTGCTTTCCTGGAAGGAAGAGGGTGGAAGGAGTTCACCAAAGACTTTCTGCAGGCATACCGTGCGACGCCTCATGCCACAACACAGTGCACACCAACAGAACTTTTGCATGGGAGAGCCATGTTAACCAAACTTAACATCTCGGGTCTTTGCTTGCCACCTGCAGGCAGGTCGCTCACACCTCACCAGCTTGCCTCACACGTGAAAGATAAACAGAAAAAAACTAAACAGTACAGTGACAGAAAACGCAATGCAAAACATGTTTCATTTCAGTGTGGATCGTATGTCCGTGTAAAGAAACCCGGAATTGTGCCAAAGACCCAGTTTAAATTTGGAAAACCCCTGAAGGTTGTGGGTAAGAAAGGACTATACACATATAAGTTGTCAGATGGACGATGCTGGAATGCATCCCACCTGGCACCTGCACTTGCTCCGTGCAGAGCAGATGAGTCCAGTGAACTGCCATTGTTTGACTCTGGGAATACTAATCCTGTAGGGGCTGAACAAACTGCAGTAGTTACACGACCTGTTCGGAGCAGGCGTGCACCTGCATGAACTCAGGATTATGTAATGTAAAGTGTGCTCAATGCATTACTAGCACAAAATATGTGTCCATACAGTATATGGAAAAGCACGTTCTTGTTGTTCTGAGAATATTGTGTTGAGTAGGTGATGCTTATACCAAGTGTTTGGAAATTGCATTACTGTACCAATATTTGTTCATAAGGGTTTGTTTGCTAATCATAGTGTTGAGAGTTAAAGGTTGCAAAGAGGAAAAAATAAATAAATCAACAGTAACGTGTATCTTAACGGTTAACTAAGTGCACTGAGACTATGTACTGTGGAATTACAAATTGTGTTTAAATGTTTAACTTAGATTATCCACTTCCTGATGCATTTTATAACTGTGCTTTGTCTCAATCAAGTCATGTTGATTGGCAGAGATTCAAAGAACCCAGACGTTGATTCAAAGGACCTCTGGCCCAGACGTTGATTCGTTAGGTTGATTGGATTAGTGTCTATCTTTCGGAGCCCCCTGGCTCAGACGTGGATTCGTTAGGTTGATTGGATTAGTTTCTATGCATTTGATTATGTTGACTTGCTTTGTTTGAAAATTGTCTCCACCTCCAAGAATCCCTCCTACAAAAATGCCTATAAAATAACCTTGTAAAGTTACTTATAGTTAGATTTCGATGACTACAGCCACAACAGCTTGCGTTCTCAATAAAGAATCCTGCTGACGATCCAATCCGATTTCTCCTGGTCTTCTCTTCTGAGTTTTCTACACTTTAGAAGAACCAAGTTCTCAACAGTACCTATAGCATGTTTGTTCTTAAGAGAGAGAGAGATATGTGGTGTTCTGAGTAAGCCTCTAGAGGGAGCGCTAGAATGTGAGTGAAGGAAGTAGTACATGTGTGGTGAATAAAGAGAGTTACCCTGAGTTCGACACGAAGTGCATTTGCTTTTATTGATACACTCAACAACTATGCTATCATCTATCGGCACCCTAAATTAAGTTGTGATGATGCTTCGTTTCCTTGCCATAATGTGTTCTCTTGAAAAGTCTTTATTGTCAAATGTGTGTTGAATGTAAACTCCTATTAGAAATTTAACCATTCAATGTGAATTTATCTGAGAATATTCTTAATTAAGGAAATCTATTCAGTGATTGGTCCATGCGTATGTCGTCATCCAAAATCCCGTTTGTGGCACAGCAAAGTGTCATGAATCATCTCTAAGACTGACACTTAAGATTTAGTCCTACACTTCGCTTAAATTACGACTGAGATGATTGATAATTAACTTTTAATCGCAGCTTTGAGCCAAGAATTTTTTTCCACTTAAGTCAATTCTTAGCAGTGTTCTTGAGAGTAATTCTTAGAGGCTTGATAAATACGGGCCCTGATAGATATCCGATCAGAGAAACGCATGAAATGACCAGGGGCCCGTTTCAGAAAGGAGGTTAAGTGAAAACTCTGAGTATGTTAACCCTGAAATGAGGGAAACTCTGGGTTTTCCGTTTCAAAATGGGAGGTTTGTCAAACCCGGGAAAGCAGGGTAAGTCAAGCCCGTTTCAGAAAGAGAGGTAACTTATACTCAGAGTCAGTTACCGTGGTAACTTACTCTGTGAACCTAACCTGGTCGGGAGCAGGTTTTCTTCGGTAAACCCAGAGTTTCTTTCCGTCTCCTCCCCCTTTTTAAAGTGTAAGCGATGTTTTAATACCTCATTCATTCATTCACGCTGCAAAATTGCTTTTCTTACTGAGTATTTTTGTCTTATTTCAAGTACAAAGATTAAAAAATTCTTAAGTTAAGATGCATTTTCTATAGATAAAAAATTATCTAGATATTTAGTCTTGTTAAAATATAAAAGTGTTCTCCATAGGGTAAGAAAAATAATCTTAATGCAAACGGAAACAAGAATGGGCTATTTTTAATTTATTACCAGATAATTTGCTAAATAAAATAAAAAATCACTTGAATTCGTTTTTTTTTCCTTCATGGAAACAAGACTAAATACTGTATATTATTTATTTTATAAAAAATTTTTTACACCGTATTCATGTGCATAATTATTTGAGCCGTCCCATTTTAAATGGTAGTTTTCTTTAAAACATCGGAGATGCAGAGCACATTATAAGTCCTGTATGCAGATTTTAAGGAAAGTGTGCATCGCTCTCACGCTTTTTCTAATAATTTTTTCCTGGGCACAAATCCGTCAAAGAGGAGTATCACAGGACTGTAGGTCAGTGGTGTAGAAATCGGTTTAAATGAGGCTAATCTGATAAATGACGTCAGGGGCGGACTGGCCATCGGGAGCACCGGGAGAATTCCCGCTGGCCTGACAGCCAATTTGGCCCGCTGCTCTACATTTATTTTTTATTATTATTATTATTATTATTATTATTTTATATATTATTGTTGTTTTTGTTGCCTGCCGAGTGTACTAAAGTGATTATTTCCGAATTCGCCATTCAATAATAAAACTGTAATATATCATGAATCGGTTAGTCTTGACTGGCAACGCGATTCGCATCGCGCGCGCTCCGCGCGTCCGCCAAAAGGACGCGAGACTCTAGATTGGAGTGGAAGCGCCCAGGTGGAGCAGAGAGGCAAAACTGTCCTGTTCAGGGCTTCAAGTGCAGGTCAGTTACATCCGTACATAGACTATTGTAGTCTTATCTTTGTTTATCTTTAAACATTAAACTGCTAGCAAATGTTAGCAGTAGCAGTCAATTACTGCAAACTTAACAAAAGGACATAATAACTATTGTAAAGAGAAGGAATTTAGCAGACAAATATTCACATAGTTTTATAATGGGTTTAGGAGTTATGACAGACAACAACACAACCCTTAGGAAAATTAACCGTGGTTTTACTAAAAATAAAACCCAAAAACCATGGTTACTATAGTTAAACCATGGTCACCACAAATTAATAATGGTTTTGCTACACGATATAGTTTCACCATGGTATTTGTAGTAAAACTCTGGTTATACAAATAATCAATCCACCAAAAACATGGTTACTTTTACCATAGGTCTAATAATACCATGGTTATTTTTCCTTAGGACCAAACATGACCCATGATAATGCAAAAACATATTAAATTTTAAGATTTTTCTATAAAGATATATTGAAGATGTAGCTATTATTGTGCTAATTTTGACAAGATAAAACAATAATGTAATACTTAATTTTTTCTAAAATAAATGTGCAAACAAATTACAATGAGGTGGCTGTTTTGCAACAAGGTGCTGGAAAAGTGACAGGTGCAAGAAAATTAGTGAAAAAAGTAAACATACACATGCGAGACATAGAGATGACAGGGAAAATGAAGAGACTAAAAAGGAAAATGGAAGTTCAAAAGATAACCTTTAATTATTTTGCACGTCCCCAGCCTAGGAATTGAAACTTTTTTATGCAATGATGATGATGGCCAAACAAAAAATTTGTTGTGGGTGTATGGGATGGCCTGGATGAGTGTGAGATTTCCCGGCCTGAAATTTTGTTCCAGTCCGCCCCTGAATGACGTTCACTTGATAACATCTTTCTGTGACGTCTGGAAGCAGGGCCGTAGCTAGAGGATTGGGGGCCCCCTGAAAAAATATTGATGTGGGCCCCCCCCACACACACATATCATATACTGTACAATATACAAGCATGGAACCAAATTGCATGCTTTTTTGTGGTTTTCATAATATCTCAGTTATACAACTAATAAAATATTAGAATTATTCACAGAACATGGGCCTATATAGTATAATTCCTGAATTTTGTGGGGCCCCCTGGGTGGTGGGGGCCCCTAGAATTGTCACCACCTTTCACCCCACTAGCAACGGCCCTGTCTGGAAGTAACCCAATAATCAGAATTTCCTTCAGGATTTCCAGTGTTGTTGGATGCATTGATGACAAGCATATCCCCACCATCACACCTTCTGAAAATGAAACTGATTACTGTATGGAATGGAAGGATTCCAGATGGAGGGGTAGTACGAGCCGTAACCACCACCACAGCTGTTAAATAAACTAATTATTCACTATTTTTTGGTCATCTTTATTTCCTAATACAAAAGCAAAAGTTATTCTTTTTACTTTTGGATTTGAGAAATCTTCCAATACTTGACCATCTCCTCTTCATCTGTCAGTGGTGCTGCTGCAGGTTCTCCCTCATTTTATTACTCTAATTAAGAAATGTAACAGGTTGATTAGAGAATATTTAATTATGTGAAAAGAGTGTTAGACTATGTGGAAAAAGCTGCAGCGCGTTGAAATAGACATTGAATGATATTTAATGTCAATTGTTTGTAAAGTCATTTAGCCCACACCTATGAACCATTCAGGTTTAAAGCTTTACCTTGATTGAATTGTGTTTTTATACTTCATTTTTAGCTGCTGCCACGTTCTTGTTTCTTCTTTGTCTTTTTCCTTTTTTTCTTTCTTTTTCTTTGTGGCCATGGGATACCATTAAAACGAATATTATTTCAATAATTTACAGTTTTCACCTTTGATATTATAACAGTTATTAAGTTATTGACAGTTATTAAGAATTAAAGTTACTCATTGACGGAAGTATGCGCGCTGACCTCTTTTTGGTGGGAGCTGTTGCCATGGTGAATCGTAATTTCAGAGCTCCACTGATCATGACTTTTCATAGTCGTGGTGCACGCGCTAAACTCAGAGTCAACCTACTTAGAGTTGAGTAAACTAACACAATTCAGCTGTTCTGTAACCGAAAACTGAGTTTCCCATCTCAGAGTAAGTCAACTCTGAGTTCAAGTTTAAACTCGGAGTTGGTTGAACCTCCTTACTGAAACGGGCCCCTGGTGTAAACAGGCCCATACAGCCTGTGTTCATTTTTTTTTTTATCAAGTACTTTATTTAAAAGTTAAATAAAAACTGCACAGTACTTAAAGATTAAATGAAAATGTATTGTAGTAGGCCTACTTAAATGTTAAGTATGATACATTTTCATTTAATCTTTATTTAAGTACAGGTTTTTTTACATTTAAGTACAGTACAGTTTTTTTCACTTTTATGTACAATATATTTTAATTTAATTAAGTTTTTTATTTACCTGGAAATACACAGTGCAGTGTTAATGTTCAAACTGTGTATTTACAATGTTTTAAGAGGCTGACAATAATAAATATTCTTATTAGGAATAAAACTTACTTCTTTTTTTTTTTTTAACTGTGCATAGTGCTACTGCATTTTAATGTTGGTCATAATGGTGGTACTTGGAAAGCCAAATATTTTCTGAGGTGGTACTTGGTGTAAAAGGTTTGAGAACCACTGGTATAGATAGATTAACAGATTAAAAAACCCCAAAACAATAACTAATAAAAATTACAAAAACACAAAATTACTAAAACTTTAACTAAAATTAAAATGCAAATGAAAAAAAACAAAATTCAATATATATAATATATATATAAAACATAATAGTATCTCAATGAAAAAATAACACTGATTGCAGACAATGGTTCAAAAAGTAGCTACAGTTCTCCCCATAAATACATACCAAAATGAACCATGACTAAGACCTGAAATTTAAGTGCCATGCAGTAAAAGACCCTCAGACCCTGATAACTGAGACCACATCAATCTGAGACTGCTGGAAATGTCATTACAGTTCCCACTGAATTGGATCATGTGTAGACCAGTCTGAGTCTGGTCTTATTTAATACTTTAACTAGAGCATTTAAGAGTTGAAATCAGGCCATTATAGCAGCATGAAGCGAATCAGCCATCTGGTACCACTGATATAACCCTGCCAACAACACCAAACTAGTGGAGCATACCTGCACTAAACCACTTACATTTGTGTGACTAATCTACATTTCCAAACATAATCACTTAAATGTTTAAAAAACGCAGCTTAAAACCGATTAGCTAAAACAGACAAAAAAAATAATGCATGGGTCAAAACACAGCATGCGCCGCAGTCAGGCGGAGAGTTTCTCAGACTGCTTTCGGACCCTGCTTGAGGGCATTTGGAGTTAAATGTTGATACATCAGTCATGAGTTAAACAATTGAGATCTGTACAGCTCAGAAGCCCGGGGATGTGTATCTGGCGTGATGGCGCACTCATTGCGTACCCTTCCTAAAATCATCTCAGTTATGTCTCGCTGCCATGGAGAATGACGCAGATGAGATAAAAAGATGCTTTATTGAGATGATATAGGTGAGCACGCAGTCAGGTTGGACCACATTGGACAGCCTTAAACCACAAATAAGCTTTAAAATGTAAATCAAGTTTGTTTATGAGCAGATGCTGATGGGTTTTATATAATCTGTGCAGTGCTTTGTAAAGATCTCACATCAAAATACTCTTTTAATGTGGTCTGCAAACTGAAAGAAGAGGCAGAACCACAGATAGTGAAGAGGTTAGACGTAATATCTGATATGACTGAAGGTATTTTGTGATCTACTCAACAACTAAGATGCACCATCCATCACTGATATCAAGGGCAAATTTGTGGCTTTTTTGAAGCCCAGTTTGAAGAAGCTCCTGGCATTTCCTTCAAAACACCTTCACTGAGCTTTAATGTATTTTATTTAAGGTTTAGTTTTATCCAATTTGCACTTAAAGTAAACTTATTTTGTTTCAGTTACACTGTAAAAAAATATTTGAAGTTGTAAATAAAACAAAGATTATTGGAATTATTATTGGAGATGTACAATGACCTTTTTAGACTATAGCTTGATCACAAGAGGCATGAGCTCTCAAAAACATCACATCATTTTAACAGCTAAGATCAGTTTATGAAATCTGTAAGATATACATATGATGAGCTGTTTTGGACAATGGTGAGGTCAGCATTTGAATATATTCACAGCTGTTGACGGGGGTGGTTGAACAGCTGCAGGGTTTGAGATGGACAACATTCTGCATTACTGCACTCTTATTACTCCAAATATTTCACCAACTGCACTGATTCTTTACTGTAAGGCCTCCCATTCTGAAAAGATCTAGTACTGAATGAACCAAGATAAAAGGTCCAAAAGGTTTTTTTCGAAATTATGTCATAGAAGAACCATTAATGGTTCCCCAAAGAACCGTTCGTGAACAGTTCTAAAGTAAGTAATCACCAAGCAACCACCCTAGCAACTGCAAAGCGTCCCACTAAAAACCACTCAGAACACCTTAGTAACCGCATAACAATGACCCGGCAAGAGAATATTTATTGTATTGTAGTGTACATAATTATCATTACAAATTATTCGCATATACACTGCACCACTAAGAATTTTCGGGTCAGTAATATACACTATATTGCCAAAAGTATTGGGTTGCCCCTTCTAATGAACAGGTTTGACTACTTTAGTCATTTCTATGAGTACATATCTTAATTTGTACAAGTCTTAATTTGTAAAACAAGTCCTAATCCCAGTTTAACACCTCTGGTGTGACTGTAAATGCAGACCTTGAGCCAAAAACTCATCACCAAACACCAATGACTTGTACATATGGGTTCAGTCATTTGAGACACTTCCAAAACTGTTGCAACAGAGATGGAAATACAATTTTTAAATACATGAATTATGTTCCCATCGTTGTTGCCACAGATTTGGAAGTGCATTTTTCTGTTCTAAAGAAGGGGGTGTCCCAATACTTTTGTCTATATAGTGTATGTACAAGTCATTGGTGTTTGGTGATGAGTTTTTGGCTCACGGTCTGCATTTACAGTCACACCAGAGGTGTTAAACTGGGATTAGGACTTGGTTTTATGCAGACCAGTCAAGTTCTTCCACACTGACTGAATCAATCATTTTCTTTTTGAACCTTGTCTTATACACAGAGGCATTGTCATGTTAGAATAGAAAAGGGTCTTGTCCAAACTGTTGCTCTAATATTAGAAGCACACAATTTCCTAGAATATCATTATATGCTTTAACATTAAGATTTGTACTCATAGAAATTACTAAAGTAGTCAAACCTGTTCATTAGAAGGGGTGACCCAATACTTTTGGCAATATAGTGTGTGTATATATATACATGTATATATATTCAATTAATACATTTATTCAGCACAGATTAAACTGATCAAAAGTGATGGCGAAGACATTTATAATGTAAAATTTGTAAAAATCTTGTTTCATTCTATTCCTTTCTATTCATCAAAGAATTCTGAAAATTGCATCATGGTTTTCACAAAAATATTAAGCAGCACAACCATTTCTAACATTGATAATAATGATAAAAGCTCAGCATATTAGAATGATTTCTGAAGGATCATGTGACACTGAAGACTGGAGTAATGATGCTGAAAATTCAGCTTTACCATCACAGGAATAAATAATATTTTTATAGTGAAATATAGAAAACAGTTCTATTAAACTGTAACAATATTTCACAATATTACTGTTTTTACTGTATTTTTGAACAAATAAATGCAGCCTTGGTGAGCAATTGTCTATTATATTTTGTAGCCAATAATGTAACTTCTCATAAATGAATAATCTTTTACATTGTTACATCATAATCTATAAATGTTTAAGCAGATAAAACCCATTAATCAGACAAAAAAACAGCCCTGAATAACTTTTATACATAATGTTGACCTTGTCCAGAGGTCATTCAGTGATGCTCCAGAGGACATTTTCATGTCATGACCATCTGAAATCCTCACATAGATTTTTGCATTGTTCAGATGAGCTCAGACCTCCACACCCTCCTCTAGTCCCGCAACAGCTGCTCCCACCCTGGGATTGTACCACTGACCCAGGATCAGCTGAAGAGTATCACTCACATCATCATGTTCACTGTCCGGCAGGTCCAGGATCAGCTGAAGAGCATCACTCACATCATCATGTTCACATGTTCCGGCAGGTCCAGGATCAGCTGAAGAGTATCACTCACATCATCATGTTCACTGTCCGGCAGGTCCAGGATCAGCTGAAGAGCATCACTCACATCATCATGTTCACATGTTCCGGCAGGTCCAGGATCAGCTGAAGAGCATCACTCACATCATCATGTTCACTGGCAGGTCCAGGATCAGCTGAAGAGCATCACTCACATCATCATGTTCACTGTCCGGCAGGATCAGCTGAAGAGCATCACTCACATCATCATGTTCACATGTTCCGGAAGGTCCAGGGTCAGCTGAAGAGCATCACTCACATCATCATGTTCACTGTCCGGCAGGTCCAGGGTCAGCTGAAGAGCATCACTCACAACATCATGTTCACTGTCCGGCAGGTCCAGGATCAGCTGAAGAGCATCACTCACATCATCATGTTCACATGTTCCGGCAGGTCCAGGATCAGCTGAAGAGCATCACTCACATCATCATGTTCACATGTTCCGGCAGGTCCAGGATCAGCTGAAGAGCATCACTCACATCATCATGTTCACATGTTCCGGCAGGTCCAGGATCAGCTGAAGAGCATCACTCACATCATCATGTTCACTGTCCGGCAGGTCCAGGATCAGCTGAAGAGCATCACTCACATCATCATGTTCACTGTCCGGCAGGTCCAGGATCAGCTGAAGAGCATCACTCACATCATCATGTTCACTGTCCGGCAGGTCCAGGATCAGCTGAAGAGCATCACTCACATCATCATGTTCACTGTCCGGCAGGTCCAGGATCAGCTGAAGAGCATCACTCACATCATCATGTTCACTGTCCGGCAGGTCCAGGATCAGCTGAAGAGCATCACTCACATCTTCATGTTCACTGTCCGGCAGGATCAGCTGAAGAGCATCACTCACATCATCATGTTCACTGTCCGGCAGGTCCAGGATTAGCTGAAGAGCATCACTCACATCATCATGTTCACTGTCCGGCAGGTCCAGGATCAGCTGAAGAGCATCACTCACATCATCATGTTCACTGTCCGGCAGGTCCAGGATCAGCTGAAGAGCATCACTCACATCATCATGTTCACTGTCCGGCAGGTCCAGGATCAGCTGAAGAGCATCACTCACATCATCATGTTCACTGTCCGGCAGGATCAGCTGAAGAGCATCACTCACATCATCATGTTCACTGTCCGGCAGGATCAGCTGAAGAGCATCACTCACATCATCATGTTCACTGTCCGGCAGGTCCAGGATCAGCTGAAGAGCATCACTCACAACATCATGTTCACTGTCCGGCAGGTCCAGGATCAGCTGAAGAGCATCACTCACATCATCATGTTCACTGTCCGGCAGGTCCAGGATCAGCTGAAGAGCATCACTCACATCATCATGTTCACTGTCCGGCAGGATCAGCTGAAGAGCATTACTCACATCATCATGTTCACTGTCCGGCAGGTCCAGGATCAGCTGAAGAGCATCACTCACATCATCATGTTCACTGTCCGGCAGGATCAGCTGAAGAGCATCACTCACATCATCATGTTCACTGTCCGGCAGGTCCAGGATCAGCTGAAGAGCATCACTCACATCATCATGTTCACTGTCCGACAGGTCCAGGATCAGCTGAAGAGCATCACTCACATCATCATGTTCACTGTCCGGCAGGTCCAGGATCAGCTGAAGAGCATCACTCACATCATCATGTTCACTGTCCGGCAGGTCCAGGATCAGCTGAAGAGCATCACTCACATCATCATGTTCACTGTCCGGGAGGTCCAGGATCAGCTGAAGAGCATCACTCACATCATCATGTTCACTGTCCGGCAGGTCCAGGATCAGCTGAAGAGCATCACTCACATCATCATGTTCACTGTCCGGCAGGTCCAGGATCAGCTGAAGAGCATCACTCACATCATCATGTTCACTGTCCGGCAGGTCCAGGATCAGCTGAAGAGCATCACTCACATCTTCATGTTCACTGTCCGGCAGGATCAGCTGAAGAGCATCACTCACATCATCATGTTCACTGTCCGGCAGGTCCAGGATCAGCTGAAGAGCATCACTCACATCATCATGTTCACTGTCCGGCAGGTCCAGGATCAGCTGAAGAGCATCACTCACATCATCATGTTCACTGTCCGGCAGGTCCAGGATCAGCTGAAGAGCATCACTCACATCATCATGTTCACTGTCCGGCAGGTCCAGGATCAGCTGAAGAGCATCACTCACATCTTCATGTTCACTGTCCGGCAGGATCAGCTGAAGAGCATCACTCACATCATCATGTTCACTGTCCGGCAGGTCCAGGATTAGCTGAAGAGCATCACTCACATCATCATGTTCACTGTCCGGCAGGTCCAGGATCAGCTGAAGAGCATCACTCACATCATCATGTTCACTGTCCGGCAGGTCCAGGATCAGCTGAAGAGCATCACTCACATCATCATGTTCACTGTCCGGCAGGTCCAGGATCAGCTGAAGAGCATCACTCACATCATCATGTTCACTGTCCGGCAGGATCAGCTGAAGAGCATCACTCACATCATCATGTTCACTGTCCGGCAGGATCAGCTGAAGAGCATCACTCACATCATCATGTTCACTGTCCGGCAGGTCCAGGATCAGCTGAAGAGCATCACTCACATCATCATGTTCACTGTCCGGCAGGTCCAGGATCAGCTGAAGAGCATCACTCACATCATCATGTTCACTGTCCGGCAGGTCCAGGATCAGCTGAAGAGCATCACTCACATCATCATGTTCACTGTCCGGCAGGATCAGCTGAAGAGCATCACTCACATCATCATGTTCACTGTCCGGCAGGTCCAGGATCAGCTGAAGAGCATCACTCACATCATCATGTTCACTGTCCGGCAGGATCAGCTGAAGAGCATCACTCACATCATCATGTTCACTGTCCGGCAGGTCCAGGATCAGCTGAAGAGCATCACTCACATCATCATGTTCACTGTCCGGCAGGTCCAGGATCAGCTGAAGAGCATCACTCACATCATCATGTTCACTGTCCGGCAGGTCCAGGATCAGCTGA